>JAUTXW010000226.1:0-5000 GCA_030620095.1 Kuschelorhynchus macadamiae
TTTGACAGAACCTTCTTCGTGGAAGAATATTCCGAGTGTGTTGTTGATAGGTGTTATGGAAAATTGGGACAGGCCTACCGAGAGCAGCTCGAGGAATCTGCAAAGAAGAATATTCTTATTCAAAATAGGGTTTTAACCTATCGAAGTTGACTTTAGATGACTGATTTGTCCGAGGATTAAGAAGAATGGCGGAATTTTGAAACACTTGTGTAATTTCAAAAGGACCATTAAATTTGTTTTCGGATTTTGATTTTATTTGTGACTCTTTGACGTATACCTTATCGCCAACTTTGTATTCGGGGATAGGAGATACGTGTTCGTCAAACCTGACTTTTGCTTTTTCTTTTTGTCTTTCTGTTTTTGCCCTAGCGATTTTGTAATAATATTCCATGCGGTTATTAAGATCTCGTATGTATTTCGATATTAATTTTTCCTGATTGTATAATGTTTCAAGTGGCCTACTTGACGTGTGACCGAAAATGAGTTCAAACGGAGTAAACCCGTGTGTTTTATTTTTAGTATTATTATAACAGATTACCGCGTAGGGTAATACATTAAACGGATGTTCTGTAGGGTTTTCTGCTACGTTCGCTCTAAGCATTTCTGATAAGGTTGCATGGAACCTTTCGATGGACCCATTAGACTGGGGATGATTTACACTAGAGAATGTTAGTTTTGTATTAAACAATTCACAAAGGTCTTTAACTAACGAGTTATTAAATTCACGCCCATAGTCACAATGTATTCTTAGGGGTGTTCCAAAATGCTGGAAAAATACTAATAGGGTATTTACAATCGTTGACGCTTTTTTGTCGTCTATTGGGTAGGCTTGCGTGAACTTCGTAAGTTCGTCTCGAACTGTGAGTGCGTAATATCTGGTTGGATATTCGAAGATATCAATGTTTACTCTTTCAAACGGGGTTTTTGGGGTCACCGTTATAACGAGTGGTGTACTTAAATTTTTCCGACATATTTTCACCTTCTGACATATTTCGCAGGCTTTAATTAATTTTTCAACATCTTTTGTTAAGTTCGGCCAATTATGCTTTTCTCTTATGCGCCTGACTGTCTCGTTTATTCCCCGATGCAAATTAGTTTTGCCTGAATGGTAGTGTTCTAGAATTTGGGGAATTTCGTCAGCGTCTGGGGATCTTACAACATTTTGACAGATTTTAAGTTTTATCTCTTTATCGGCAAAGATAAATGAGAACATTTCGAGAATGGGCAGTGCTAAATTATTTTCTACATAAAATGTTTTAGAGGGATCGAATTCATTTTGGGCCTTAAATAGAACATAGAACAGGTGTTGGGCTACAATTTCCGGGTCGAATGGTATTGGGATAATAAAGTATTTTCTATCTTTTACAGTTTTGCTAGAGGCAATGTTAACGCTCATGTTTTCAAAATGAACGTTTTCTTCGAAGATATCCTCGATTATTTTGTAATGCATTTCCTCTAGTTTGTTTTGCCAGAAAAAGGTAATAATTAATTTATGCGATTTATCTAAAAGCTGCGAATTTGAGAATTCGACTTTGGAATAGTCAATTATTGATCTCGTTTGGTAGAGATCTACAAATTTGTTATATTCTTGTGTGATGTGTTCGTCGTCTATTTCGACGGCATTTGGGTCTGGTTGTCTTTGGTCGTTATTTTCTCTATCATTTTCGTTAGCGGCAAAAATGGCACATTTTGATTGGAAATTTAATTTGCGCATTTTTGGAAGTAATTAATCTTTATTCGGGATAGGGCGTCTGCATTTTTGTTTATCTTTCCGGGCTTATGTTCGATTTTATAGTTGTACTCTTCTAATTTTAGACGCCAGCGAGCAAGCCTACTACCAGGGTCCTTAATCGAAAAGAGCCAGGTTAATGGCCGGTGGTCCGTAATAAGTGTAAACTTTCGTCCAAAAAGATAAGGGCGGAAATGTTTTACGGCCCGTACAATTGCCAGTAGCTCCCTTTCGATGGTGGAGTATTTAGTTTCTGCGCTACAAAGTGTTCTAGATGCGAAAGCTATTGGTAGATCTTTTCCGACTGGCCCTTGTGACAGCACAGCGCCTATTGCGAATGCGCTTGCGTCTGTAGTCAGGAGGAAGGTTTCCTCAAAATTAGGGTAGATGAGAATGGGGTCTGTAATTAGGGCTTTCTTTAGTTCTTCGAATGACTTTTTGCATTCAGAATCAAAGAGGAATGGGACGTCCTTTTTTAGGAGTTGGGTTAAAGGCTTGGACACTTTTGCGAAGTTCGGGATGAATCTGCGGTAATATCCCGCTAATCCCAGGAAAGACTTAATGTCCTTTGCATTTTTTAGTTCTGGGAAGTTTTTAATGCATTCTACTTTTGAAGGATTGGGTTTTACACCATCTTTCGTGACAAGATGTCCCAGATAAGCAACTTCCTTTCTCAAGAACTCACACTTATCGGGTTGAATTTTAAGATTTGCATTTCGGAGACGTTTAAAAACTTCCTTTAGTCGGTCTATATGTTCATGTATGGTGGACGAGTAGACGATTATATCGTCCATGTATACAAGGCAAAGCTCGTTTTGGATGCCCAAAAGAATGTTGTCCTTGACACGCTGGAACGTGGACGGGGCATTCTTTAGACCGAATGGCATTCGGACGAATTCATAGTGTCCGTTATCGACTGAAAATGCTGTTTTAGGTAAGTCATCGGGAGTGATCTCAATTTGATGAAAGCCGGACGCGAGATCAAGCGTCGAGAAATATTGACATTTACCAAGTTGGTCCAATAAATCTGAAATATTTGGCAAAGGGTATTTATCGTCAATACTAAGATCATTCAGCTTTCTGTAGTCTATAACTACACGCCACTTTTGTTTCCCGGATGCATCGAGTTTTTTGGGTACCACCCACACCGGTGAAGACCACGGTGAGATAAATATATATATATATATATATATATATATATATATATATATATATATATATATATATATATATATTTCAATTTGTTCCTTAAACCCGATATATATTAATTGGACTTATTTCTTGGGTATAGGGTTATTTGCAAAATCAAATACAATGTAGTTAAATTGACGTTTCGCCTATCATAGTAGGATTTTTCAAAAATTGCTCCTTCGTTTATTTATTTTTTGTAATGTAAATCGTAAATTTAGTAGTTAAATTATAAAAAGACGTCTACAATGTTTTTAAACTAATTTAAAATAGTAAACTATTTATAAAAGATTATTGAAAGTTAATAAAATATATTTTTCGAGGTATGTAACCCTTTTTTATTAACTTTCACTATTTTTTGTAAATAGTATAACATTTTAAATTAGTTTGTTTTAAAAAAAAGTAGATGTCTTTTTATAATTTGACAACTAAATGTTTTTTAAATTATTTGTAGATAGAAAAGGAACGATTTGCATTACACATATAGTACTGAAGAAACCCGAAACAAATTATTTTATCCCCAAAAAATAATGCCTTGCATACATGTGGCTAAGTGAGAAAATGCGGCCATACTTGGAAGGAGGAATCCGTTTCACCGTAATAACTGACTGTCAATCTCTCTCTTGGTTGCACTCAATTAAAAGCACGTCGGGGCGCTTGACCAGATGGAATATATTTTTGCAAGAATCTGATTTTCAAATAAAATATCGAAAATATTTATATATATATAAACTTGCCGACACACTTTCTAGAAAACCCTTCTAGAATGTTCAAAAGGATCGCGCAGCCTATCCCGATTATGGCATTCGTAACGGACGGCAAATTCGGCATTTTCTGAATACCAACGAGCACAAAGATTCACAAATGTTCGAGCCATGAATGATTTGTGTACTCCATGCTACGCGATTACAAGTTCTCAAAGAATGCTGATGTGCGCAGTGATATTTCTGTCGGAAATGATTTAAGATGTAACCAAATATGTAAGGCGCTGTAAAAGTTGCAACCGTTATAAGCAATTACAACAATTTCTACAATATTTCGTAGTATATTCGGTTTCTTAAAACGCCTACATTTCCAGGAGGTTTGCATAGTGTTTGAGCCTGCCTTTTATTTTTCAAGCGCTCACCATAAACGAGAAGCATATCTATTTGTTCAACTCTCGTAAAACTTAGCATTTTAAAAAAATTACAAAGAATTTTAACATTACACTAAAAAAAATAACGAAATTTTACAAAAATTTACAACAATCTGCAAAACTTACAGGTAATAAATTTGTTACCTGTCAAAATTTAACTGTTTTTAAATACCATAGCAACCTGTGGCAACCATGCCCGACATTCCGACAAAAAATAAGTTTGTCCTTATCAAGAAAGAACATTAGGTCTTTTAATGCTGTTTTAGTGGCAAAACCAAATCAGTCTTATTAGTTGGTAAAAGGATATCTTTATTGTCAAAATGTGAAAAATGTAAGTCACGATCTTAAAAACATACCTTTTAAAGCCTTTTTTGTCTTACTACCTAAAACATTTGATGGAAGCTTAGTGGCTTTATCCTCCATCCAAATTTTAAGGAGAGATAAAATGTCCAAAGCTTTTTCACAGACTCAAACATTTTCTACCCATCTAATTTTACAACATTTATAGGGGAATTTATCACAATTTGTAAGAGCCGTAAAATTAGCTCTCCAGGCAAGTGAATCTTTTAAAACATATGCTCTCACTAGAAAGTCACACTGCTTAAGCCGATTTTCTAGTCGTCCGAATTACTGTTATTGTGAATGGCGCCGGCGAGCAAGTCTCAATATACGGGGATGTTAATAAGTTTCTTAAGTAAGAGCCGCAAAATAATTTTAAGTAATACCAGGTATGTTAAATAAATTATAGTTAAATAATATATATGTTAAATATAATTACATTTATACAAACGCGAGGAAGTAATTTTGGGTAAATACAATCAAGCAACGCTGGTGGAGATATTATTTTTATTATTATTATTATTATTTATATATGTATTTTTTCCAGGTTTAGTACAAAATGTATATATACACACATATATATATATATATATATATATATATATATAT